>CM067531.1:6129818-6139818 GCA_034509925.1 Hirudinaria manillensis | reverse complement strand
GTATTCCCAGGCGGTCACCCATCCAAGTACTAACCGGGCTCGACGTTGCTTAACTTCGGTGATTCGGAACGAGAACCGGTGTTTTTCAATCGTGATATGGCCCGTAGGACGATAGAAGGAACTCGACGGAGATGTATGAGACCTTTCCTCTTTACAAGAACAAGAGCAGGAAGCAGACGCAAAGCCATAAAAGTCTACGGCACCCGGTTATTCCCAGGCGGTCACGCCCATCCAAGTTACTAACCGGGCTCGACGTTTGCTTAACTTCGGGTGATCGGACGAGAACACGGTGTTTTCAACGTGATATGGCCCGTAGGACGATAGAAGGACTCGGACGAGATGTATGAGGACCCTTTCCTCTTTACAAAGAACAAGAGCAGGGGAAGCAGACGCAAAGCCATAAGAAGTCTAACGGCACCCGGTATTCCCAGGCGGTTCACCCATCCAAGTACTAAACCGGGCTCGACGTTGCTTAACTTCGGTGATCGGACGAGAACCGGTGTTTTCAACGTGATATGGCAGTAGACGATAGAAGGACTCGACGAGATGTATGAGACCTTTCCTCTTTACAAGAACAAGGAGCAGGAAGCAGACGCAGATCCAAAGCCATAAAAGCCTACGGCACCCGGTATTCCCAGGCGGTCACCCATCCAAAGTACTAACCGGGCATCGACGTTTTGACTTAACTTCGGCTGGATCGGACGAGAACCGGTGGTTTTCAAACATGATTATGGCCGCCGTAGACGATAGAACGACTCGCCGAGATGTATGAGACCTTTCCTCTTTACAAGAACAAGAGCAGGAAGCAGAACCGCAAAAGCCATTAAAAAGATCTACGGCACCCGTTATTCCCAGGCCGGTCACCCATCCAAAGTACTAAAAAACCGAGAGCTCGGGACGTTGCTTAACTTCGGTGATCGGACGAGAACCGGTTGTTTTCAAAACGTTGATATGGCCGTAGGACGATAGAAGGACTCGGACGAGATGTATGAAGACCTTTCCTCTTACAAGAACAAGAGCAGTAAGCAGACAGCAAAGGCCATAAAAAGTCTACGGCCACCCGGTATTCCCCAGGCGGGTCACCCATCCAAGGTACTAAACCGGGCCTCGACGTTGATTAACTTCGGTGACGGAACGAGAAACCGGTGTTTTCAAACGTGATATGGCCGTTTAGACGATAGAAGGACTCGACGAGATGTATGAGGACCTTTCCTCCTTTACAAGAACAAGAGCAGGAAAGCAGACGCAAAGCCAAAGCATTAAAAAGTCTACGGCACCCGGGTATTCCCAGGCGGTCACCCATCCAAGTACTAAACCGGGCTCGACGTTGCTTAACTTCGGTGATCGGACGGAGAAC
This sequence comes from Hirudinaria manillensis, assembly GCA_034509925.1. Classification (NCBI taxonomy): domain Eukaryota; kingdom Metazoa; phylum Annelida; class Clitellata; order Hirudinida; family Hirudinidae; genus Hirudinaria; species Hirudinaria manillensis. The sequence goes on along the minus strand of CM067531.1, from coordinate 6,138,461 downwards.
CCGGTGTTTTTCAACGTGATATGGCCGTAGACGATAAGAAGGACTCGACGAAGATGGTATGAGGACCTTTCCTCTTTACAAGAACAAGAGCAGGAAGCAGACCGCAAAGCCATAAAAGTCTAGCGGCACCCGGTATTCCCAGGCGGTCACCCATCCAAGTACTAACCGGGCTCGACGTTGCTTTAACTTTCGGTGATCGGACGAGAACCGGTGTTTTCAACGGGATATGGCCGTAGACCGCACCGATAGAAGGACTCGACGAGATGTATGAGCAACCTTTCCCTCTTTACAAGAAACAAGAGCAGGAAGCAGACGCAAAGCCATAAAAGGTCTACGGCACCCGGTTATTCCCAGGGCGGTCACCCATCCAAGTTACTAAAAAACAAAAAAACCCCCACCCGGGATCGACGTTGCTTAAATTTCGGTGATCGGACGAGAACCGGTGTTTTCAAACGTGATATGGCCGTAGGACGATAGAAGGACTCGACGAGATGTATGAGACCTTTCCTCTTTACAAAGAACAAAGAGCAGGAAGGCAGACGCAAAGCCATAAAAGTCCTACGGCACCCGGTATTCCCAGGCGGTCACCCATCCAAGTTACAACAACCGGGCTCGACGTTGCTTAACTTCCGGTGATCGGACGAGAACCGGTTGTTTTCAAAACGTGATATGGGCCGTAGACGAAGGAAGGACTCGACGAGATGTATGGAGACCTTTCCTCTTTACAAGAACAAGAGCAGGAAGCAGACGCAAAGCCATAAAAGTCTACGGCACCCGGTCTTCCCATGGCGGTCACCCATCCAAGTACTAACCGGCTCGGACGTTGCTTAACTTCGGTGATCGGACCGAGAACCGCGTGTTTTTCAACGTTGATATGCCCGTTTGAGACGACTTTAGAAGGGACTCGACGAGATGTTATGAGACCTTTCCTCTTTCACAAGAAAACAAGAGCAGGAAAGCAGACGCACATCCAAATAGCCCAATAAAAGTCTACGGCACCCGGTATTCCCAGGCGGTCACCCATCCAAGTTACTAACCGGGCTCGACGTTGATTAACTTCGGTGTTCGGACGAGAACCGGTGTTTTCAACGATGATAGGGCCCGTAGACGATAGAAGGACTCGACAGAGATGTAGTGAGACCTTTCCTCTTTACAAGAAACAAGAGCAGGAAGCAGTACGCAAAGCCATTAAAAAGTCTACGGGCACCCGAGTATTCCCAGGCCGGTCACCTCATCCAAGTACTAACCGGGCCTCGGACGTGTTGCTTTAACTTCGGTGATCGGACGAGAACCCCCGGTTTGTTTTCAACGTGATATGGCCGTAGACGATAAGAAGGACTCGACCCGAGATGTATGAGACCTTTGCCTCTTTACAAGAAACAAGAGCAGGAAAGGAAGCACAGGACGCAACAAGCCATAAAAAGTCTACGGCACCCGGTATTCCCAGGCGGGTCACCCATCCAAGTACATAACCAGGGCCTCGACGTTGCTTAACTTCGGTTGATCGGACGAGAACCGGTGTTTTCCAACGTGATATGGCCGTTAGACGATAGGAAGGAACTCGACGAGATGTATGAGGGACCTTTCCTCTTTACAAAGAACAAGAGCAGGAAGCAGACCGCAAAGCCATAAAAAGTCTAACGGCACCCGGTATTTCCCAGTGCGGTCACCCATCCAAGTAATTAACCGGGCTCGGACGTTGCTCTTAACCTTCGGTGATCGGACGAGAAACCGGTTGTTTTCAACGTTGAATATGGCCGTAGGACGATAGAAGGACTCGACGAGATGTATGAGACCTTTCCTCTTTACAAGAACAAGAGCAGGAAGCAGACCCCATATCAAAGCCATAAAAGTATACGGCACCCGGTATTCCCAGGGCGGTCACCCATCACAAGTACTAACCGGGCTCGACGTTGCTTAAACTTCGGTGATTCGGACGAGAACCGGTGTTTTCAACGGTGGATTATGGCCGTAGACGATAAGAAGGACTCGACGAGATGTATCGGGGACCTTTCCTCTTTACAAGAACAAGACGCAGGAACGCAGACGCAAAGCCATTAAAAGTCTACGGCAACCGGTATTCTCCCAGGCGGTCACCCATCCAAGTACCATAACCGGGCTCGACGTTGCTTAAAACTTCGGTGATCCGGACTGACGAACCGGTGTTTTCAACGTGATATGGCCGTAGACGAGTAGAAGGGACTCCGACGGAGATGTATGAGGACCTTTCCTCTTTACAAGAACAAGAGGGCAGGAAGCAGGGACGCAAAGCCATAAAAGTCTACGGCACCCGGTATTCCCAGGCTGGTCACCCCATCCAAGTACTAAACCGGGCTCGACGTTGCTTCTTAAACTTCGGTGATCGGGACGAGAACCGGTGTTCGCAACGTGATATGGCCGTAGACGATTAGAAGGACTCGGACGAGATTGGTATGAGGACCTTTCCTTCTTTACAAGAACAAGACGCAGGAAGCAGACGCATAATATCCAAAGGCCATAAAAGTCTACGGCACCCGGTATTCCCAGGCGGTCAACCATCCAAGGTACTAACCGGGCTCGACGTTTGCTTAACTTCGGTGATCGGACGAAGGAACCGGTGTTTTCAACGTGATGATATGGCCGTAGACGATAGAAGGACTCCGACGGAGATGTATGAGACCTTTCCTCTTTACAAGAAACAAGAGCAGGAAGCAGGACCGTGTGCCCCCCCCCAAAGCCATAAAAGTCTACGGCACCCGGTATTCCCAGGCGGTCACCCATCCAAGTACTAACCGGGCTCGACGTTGCTTAACATTTGAGTGGATCGGACGAGAACCGGTGTTTTTCAACGTGATATGGCCGTTAGACGATAGGAAGGACTGCGACGAGAATGTATGAGAACCTTTCCTCTTTACAAGAACAAGAGCAGGAAAGCAGCGACCGCAAGAGCCATAAAAGTCTACGGCACCCCGGTATTCCCAGGGCGGTCCACCCATCCAAAGTACTAACCGCGGCTCGACGTTTGCTTAACTTCGGTGTGATCGGGACGAGAACCGGTGTTTTCAACGTGATATGGCCGTAAGAACGCTAGAAGGGACTCGACGAGATGTATGAGACCTTTCCTCTTTACAAGAACAAGAGCAGGAAGCAGACGCAAAGCCATAAGAGTCTACGGACACACGGTATTCCCAGGCGGGTCACCCATCCAAGTACTAACCGGAGCTCGGACGTTGCTTAACTTTCGGTGATCGAGACGAGGAAAAAACCGGTGTTTTCAACGTGATATGGCCGTAGACGATAGAGAAGGACTCGTACGAGATGTATGAGACCTTTCCTCTTACAAGAACAAGGAGCAGGAAGCAGGGACGCAAAAGCCATAAAAAGTCTACGGCCACCCGGTATTCCCAGGCGGTCACCCATCCCAAGTACTAACCGGGCTCGACGTTTGCTTTAACTTCCGGGTGAGTCGGACGAGAACAGGTGTTTTAAACGGGATATGGCCGTAGAGGATAGAAGGACTCCGAACGAGATGTTATGAGACATATTCCTCTTTACAAGAACAAGAGCAGGAAGCAGACCCATATCCAAAGCCATAAAAAGTCTACGGCACCCCGGTTATTCCAGGCGGTCACCCATCCAAGTTACTAACCGGGCTCGCCGTTGCTTAAAACTTCGGGTGATTCGGGACGAGAGAACGGTGTTTTCAACGTGATTATGGCCGCCGTAGACGATAGGAAAGGACTCGACGAGATGTATGAGACCCTTTTCCTCTTTACAAGAACAAGAGCAGGAAGCAGACGCAAAGCCATAAAAGTCTACGGCACCCGGTAGTCCCAGGCGGTCACCAATCCAAGTACTAACCGGGCTCGGACGTTGCTTAACTTCGGTGATCGGACGAGAAAACCGGTGTGTTTCAACGTGATTATGGCCGTAGACGATAGAAGGACTCGACGAGGATGTTATGGGGACCTTTCCTCTTTACAAGAACAAGAGCAGGAAGCCAGACGCCAAAGCCATAAAAGTCTACGGCACCCGGTATTCCCAGTGCGGTCACCCATCCAAAGTACTAACCGGGCTCGACGTTGCTTAACTTCGTTTGATCGGACGAGAAACCGGGTTGTTTTCAAACGTTGATATGGCCGTAGACGACTAGAAGGACTCGACGAGATGTATGAGACCTTTCTCTCTTTACAAGAACCAAGAGCAAGGAAGCAGACGCATATTCCAAAGCCATAAAAGTCTACGGCACCCGGTTATTGCCCAGGCGGTCACCAATCCAAAGTACCTAAAACCGGGCTCGACGTGGCTTAACTTCGGTGATCGGACGAGAACCGGTGTTTTCAACCGTGATATAGGCCGTTAGACGATAGAAGGACTCGACGAGATGTATGAGGACCTTTCCTCTTTATCAAGAACTAAGAGCAAGGAAGCAGACGCCATACCAAAGCCATAAAAGTCTACGGCAACCGGTATTCCCAGGCCGGTCACCCATCCAAGTACTAACAGGGCTCGGACGGTGACTTAACTTCGGTGATCGGACCGAGAACCGGTGTTTTCAACGTGATATGGCCGTAGACGATAGAAGGACTCGACGAGATGTATGAGACCTTTCCTCTTTACAAGAACAAGGAGCAGGAAGCAGACCGCACAAGCCATAAAAGTCTACGGCACCCGGTATTCCCAGGCGGTCACCCCATCCAAGTTACTAACCCGGGCTCGACGTTGCTTAACTTCGGTGATCGGGACGAGAACCGGTGTTTTCAACGTGATATGGCCGTAGGACGATTTAGAAGGAACTCGACGAGATGTATGAGACCTTTCCTCTTTACAAGAACAAGAGCAGGAAGCAGACCATATCCCAAAGCCATAAAAAGTCTACGGCCACCCGGTATTCCCAGGCGGGTCACCCATCCAAGTTACTAACCGGGTCCTCGATCGTTGCTTAACTTCGGTGATCGGACGAGAAACCGGTGTTTTCAAAACGTGATATGGCCGTCCGTAGGAACGATAGAAGGACTCGACGACGATGTATGAGACCTTTTCCTCTTTACAAGAACAAGAGCAGGAAGCAGACCCAAAGCCAAAGCTAAAAGTCTACGGCACCCGGTATTCCCAGGCGAGGTCAGCCCATCCACAGTACTAACCGGGCTCGGACGTTGCTTAACTTCGGTGATCGGACGAGAACCAGGTGTTTTCAACGCGTGATATGGCCGTAGACGATAGAAGGACTCGACGAGATGTATGAGACCTTTCCTCTTTACAAAGAAACAAAAGAGCAGGAAGCAGACGCAAAAGCCATAAAAGTCTACGGCACCCGGTATTCCCAGGCGGTCAACCATCCAAGTACTAACCGGGCTCGACGTTGCTTAACTTCGGTGATCGGACGGAGAAACCGGTGTTTTTCAAAGTGATATGGCCGTAGGACGATAGAAGGACTACGAGCGAGATGTATGGAGACCTTTCCTCTTTACAAGAACAAGAGCAGGATAGCAGACGCACAAGCCATAAAAGTCTACGGCACACGGTATTCCCAGGCGGTCACCCATCCAAGTACTAAACCAGGGCTCGACGTTGCTTAAACTTCGGTGATCGGACGAGAAACCGGTGTTTTTCAACGTGATATGGCCCGTGAGACCGATAGAAGGGACTCGACGAGATGTATGAGACCTTTCCTCTTTTACAAGAACACAAAGAGCAGGAAGCAGACCCATATCCAAAGCCATAAAAGTCTACGGCACCCCGGTATTCCCAGGCCCCCGGGTCACCCATCCAAGTACTAACCGGGCTCGACGGTTGCCTTAAACTTCGGTGATCGGACGAGAACCGGTGTTTTTTCAACGTGATATGGGCCGTAGACGATAGAAGGACTCGACGAGCTTGTATGAGACCTTTCCTTCTTTACCAAGAAACAAGAGCAGGAAGCAGGACGCAAAGCCATTAAAAAGTCTACGGCACCCGGTATTCCCAGGCGCGTCACCCACTCCAAGTACTAACCGGGCTCGACGTTGCTTAACTTCGGTGATCGGAAAAACGGGGGGGGAGGGGGAGGGGGGGAAAAAAAACGGGGGAGAACCGGTGTTTTCAACCGTGCGTGATATGGGGGGGGGGGGACCGTAGACGATAGAAGGGAACTCGACGAGATGTATGAGACCTTTCCTCTTTACAAGAACAAGGAGCAGGATAGCAGACGCAAAGCCATAAAAGTCTACCGGCACCCGGTTATTACCCCAGGCGGTCACCCATCCAAAGTACTAACCGGGCTCGGACGTTGCTTAACTTCGGTGATCGGACGAGAAACGGTGTTTTGCAACGTGATATGGCCGATAGACGATCAGAAGGACTCGACGCAGATGTATGAGACCTTTCCTCTTTACAAGAACAAGAGCAGGAAGCAGACGCATATCCAAAGCCATAAAATTCTACGGCACCCGGTATTCCCAGTGCCGGTCAACCCATCCAAGTACATAACCGGGCTAGACGTTGCTAACTTCGGTGATCGGACGAGAACCGGTGTTTTCAAACGTGATATGGCCGTAGACGATAGAAGGACCTCGACGAGATGATTTCTGATGTATGAGACCTTTCCTCTTTACAAGAACAAGAGCAGGAAGCAGACGCCATATCCAAAGCCATTAAAAGTCTACGGCACCCGGTATTCCCAGACCCGGCGGTCACCCATCCAAGTACTAACCGGGCTCGACGTTGCTTAACTTCGGTGATCCGGACGAGAACCGGTGTTTCAAACGTGATATGGCCGTAGGACGATATGAAGGACCTCGACGAGATTGTATGTAGGGACCTTTCCTCTTTACAAGAACAAGAGGCAGGAAGCAGACGCAAAGCCATAAAAGTCTACGGCACCCGGTATTCCCAGGCGGTCACCCATCCAAGTTAGACTAACCGGGCTCGACGTTGCTTAACTTCGGTGATCGGACGAGAACCGTGCTGTTTCAAAACGTGATATGGCCGTAGACGATAGAAGGACTCGACGAGATGTATGAGACCTTTCCTCTTTACAAGAACAAGAGCAGGAAGCAGACCCATATCCAAAACCATAAAAGTCTACGGCACCCGGTATTCCAAGGCGGTCACCCATTCCAAGTACTAACCGCGGCTCCTCGACGTTTGCTTAAACTTCGGTGATCGGGACGAGGAACCGGTGTTTTCAACGTGGATATGGCCGTAGACGAATAGAAGGACTACGACACGGAGATGTATGAGACCTTTCCTCTTTACAAGAACAAGAGCAGGAAAGAAGACACATATCCAAAGCCAATAAAAGTCTACGGCACCCGGTATTCCCAAGGCGGTCACCATCCAAGAAATCAAACCGGGGCTCGACGTTTGCTTAACTTCGGTGACTTTCGGACGAGAACGGTGTTTTCAAACGTGATATGGCCGTAGACGACTAGAAGGGAACTCGACGAGCATGTATGAGAACCTTTCCTCTTTACAAGAACAAGAGCAGGAAAGCAGGACGACAATCCAAAGCCATAAAAGTCTACGGGCACCCGGTATTCCCAGGCGGGCCACCAATCCAAGTACTAACCGGGCTCGACGTTGCTAAACTTCGGTGATCGGACGAGAAAAAGAACCCGGTGTTTTCAACGTGATATGGCTCGTAGACGATAGAAGGACTCGACGAGATGTGATGGAGGACCTTTCCTCTTTACAAGAACAAGACGCAGGAAAGCAGGACCCATATCCAAGCCATAAAAAGTCTACGGCACCCGGGGAATTCCCAGGCGGTCACCCATCCAAGTACTAACCGGGCTCTGAACGTGCTTAACTTCGCGTGATCGGACGAGAAAACCGGTGTTTTCAACGGTGATATGGCCGTAGACGATAGAAGGGACTCGACGAGATGTATGAGACCTTTCCTCTTTAACAAGAAACAAGAGCAGGAAAGGCAGACGCATATCCAAAAGCCATAAAAAGGTCTACGGCGGGGGGACACCCGGTATTCCCAGGCGGTCACCCATCCAAGTACTAACCGGGCTCGACGTTGTTTAACTCGTCGGTGATCGGTACGAGAAACCGGTGTTTTCAACGTGATTATGGCCGTGTAGACGATGAGAAGGACTCGACGAGATGTATGAGACCTTTCCTCTTTACAAGAAACAAGGAGCAGGAAGCAGACGCATATCCAAAAGCCATAAAAGTCTACGGCACTCGGTATTCCCAGGCGGTCACCCATCCAAGTACTAAACTGGCTCGACGTTGCTTAACTTCGGTTGATCGGACGAGAACGGGTGTTTTCAACGTTGAAATGGCAGTAGACGATTAGAAGGACTCGACGAGATGTATGAGACCTTTCCTCTTTACAAGAACAAGAGCAGGAAGCAGGACGCAAAGCCATTAAAAGGTCTACGGCACCCGGTATTCCCAGGCCGGTCACCCATTCAAGTACTAACCGGGCTCGACGTTGCTTAACTTCGGTGATCGGAACGAGAACCTGTGTTTTCAACGTGATATGGCCGTAGACGATAGAAGGACTCGACGAGATGTATGAGACCTTTCCTCTTTACAAGAACAAGAACAGGAAGCAGGGACGCAAAGCCATAAAAGTCTACGGCACCCGCGATTCCCAGGGCGGTCACCCATCCAAGTACTAACCGGGCTCGACGTTGCTTAACTTCGGTGATCGGACGAGAACCTGGTGTT
>CM067531.1:6120000-6122118 GCA_034509925.1 Hirudinaria manillensis | reverse complement strand
TATGAGACTTTCCTCTTTAAAAGAACAAGAGCAGGAAGCAGACGCAAATCCAAAGCCATAAAAGTCTACGGCACCCGGTATTCCCAGGCGGTCACCCATCCAAGTACTAACCGGGCTCGACGTTGCTTAACTTCGGTGATCGGACGAGAACCGGTGTTTTCAACGTGATATGGCCGTAACGATAGAGGGACTCGACGAGATGTATGAGACCTTTCCTCTTTACAAGAACAAGAGCAGGAAGCAGACGCAAAGCCATAAAAGTCTACGGCACCCGGTATTCCCAGGCGGTCACCCATCCAAGTACTAACCGGGCTCGACGTTGCTTAACTTCGGTGATCGGACGAGAACCGGTGTTTTCAACGTGATATGGCCGTAGACGATAGAAGGACTCGACGAGATGTATGAGACCTTTCCTCTTTACAAGAACAAGAGCAGGAAGCAGACGCAAAGCCATAAAAGTCTACGGCACCCGGTATTCCCAGGCGGTCACCCATCCAAGTACTAACCGGGCTCGACGTTGCTTAACTTCGGTGATCGGACGAGAACCGGTGTTTTCAACGTGATATGGCCGTAGACGATAGAAGGACTCGACGAGATGTATGAGACCTTTCCTCTTTACAAGAACAAGAGCAGGAAGCAGACGCAAAGCCATAAAAGTCAACCGCATCCAAGTACTAACCGGGCTCGACGTTGCTTAAACTTCGGACTGATCGCGACGAGAACCGGTGTTTTCAACGTCTGATATGGCCGTAGACGATAGAAGGATCGACGAGATGTATGAGACCTTCCTCTTTACAAGAACAAGAGCAGGAAGCAGGACGGCAAAGCCATAAAAATGTCTACGGCACCCGGTATTCCCAGGCGGTCACCCATCCAAGTACTAACCGGGCTGACGACGTTGCTTAACTTCGGTGATCGGACGAGAACCGGTGTTTTCAACGTGATATGGCCGTAGACGATAGAAGGACTCGACGAGATGTATGAGACCTTTCCTCTTTACAAGAACAAGAGCATAGAAGACTCGACGAGAGGTATGAGACCTTTCTCTTTACAAGAACAAGGAGCAGGGAAGCAGACCCATATCCAAAGCCATAAAAGTCTACGGCACCCGGTATTCCCAGGCGGTCACCCATCCAAGTACTAACCGGGCTCGACGTTGCTTAACTTCGGTGATCGGACGAGAACCGGTGTTTTCAACGTGATATGGCCGTAGACGATAGAAGGACTCGACGAGATGTATGAGACCTTTCCCTCTTTACAAGAACAAGAGCCGGAAGCAGACGCAAAGCCATAAAAGTCTACGGCACCCCGGTATTCCCAGGCGGGTCACCCATCCAAGTACTAACCGGGCTCGACGTTGCTTAACCTTCGGTGGTCGGACGAGAACCGTTGTTTTCAACGTGATATGGCCGTAGACGATAGAAGGACCTCGACGTAATGTATGAGAACCTTCCCTCTTTACAAGAACAATAGCAGGAAGCATGACGCACAGCCATAAAAGTCTACGGCACCCGGTATTCCCAGGCGGTCACCCATCCAAGTACTAACCGGGCTCGACGTTGCTTAACTTCGGTGATCGGACGAGAACCGTTGTTTTTCACGTGATATGGCCGTAGACGATAGAAGGGCCTCGACGATGATGTATGAGACCTTTCCTCTTCCAAGAACAGAAGCAGGAAGCAGACGCAAAGCCATAAAAGTCTCCGGCACCCGGTATTCCCAGGCGGTCACCCATCCAAGTACTACCCGGGCTCGACGTTGATTAACTTCGGTGAATCGGACGAGAACCGTTGGTTTTTCAACGTGAGATGGCCTGTGAACGATAGAAGGACTCGACGAGATGTATGAGACCTTATCTCTTTACAAGAAAAAGAGCAGGACGCAACCCATCTCCAAGCCATAAAAGTCTACGGCACCCGGTATTCCATGCCCCAGGCGGTCACCCATGCCAGTACTAACCGGGCTCGACGTTGCTTAACTTCGGTGATCGTACGAGAACCGGTGTTTTCAACGTGTGATATGTGCGCGTAGACGATAGAAGGACTCGACGCATGTATGAAACCTTTCCGCTTTACACGAACAAGAGCAGGCCCAGACGCAAAGCCATAAAAGTCTACG